>CAKXYU010000004.1:0-13241 GCA_935421135.1 Bugulina stolonifera | reverse complement strand
AAAAAAATTAAATTTTTAATCTAATTTAAGATGATTAGATGATTTTTGGATGTTAAATAGCAAATAATTATATTTTTCTACATTTTTTATTACACTTTCTCCGAAATTAAATTATTTTAAACTATATACTAATTTATCAGAAAGAGTTTAGTCTTTTGGGTCAATTATAATTGATTTCTTAAGTATTTTTATTGCTTTTTGTATTTTTCCTTATTTTAGTAAACTTCCATATAAATTTTAATAAATATCAGTATCTCTTGGAGTAATCTTCATTGCATTTTCGTAATTTTCTATTCTATTTTTAATAGCTTATATTTTTGTAAATAAATTTAATTATATTATATTATTTATTTATTAAATTACGCTTTTTAATAACTTCCTTAATAGTGAAAAGTATTTCCATAATTTATAAAGACAATTGGGTCATTTTCTGCTAGTTCAAGCGATTTTTAATAAATTTTTTAAGCTTCATTGTACTTTCCTTATGCGCTTAAACAATCTCCCCAATTACAGTAAGAATCGCCAGATTACCCTGGGTTAAGTTTTGTAGAAATTTTAAATCTCTCTATAGCTTCTTCATATTTCCCTAAATTTTTAAATAAAATTTGTTGTAAGATAATTTGTAAAATTAAAAGAAAACAAATTTAAAGCCAGTCAGTCATTAAAATATTAATTAAATAATTATTATAAATTTTATTTTAATATATAAAAAATTTATTAATGATATTTATAATAGATTTTTACATTTTATACTATTTAAATTATTACCTTATCTCAATAAAGCTAAACCCCAATTATTGTATGGGTGTTCATATTTACAATTGATACTTATTGCCTTTTTATATTATTTAATAGCTTCTTCATAATTTCCTAAAGTATCTTCGATATTGCCTAATGTATTATAAGATTTTTCGAAATCTGGGTCAATTTCTAACACTTTTGTGATCAGAGATCGAGATTTATCAAATTATTTCAGATCGAGACAAGAATTTGAATATGTGTGTAAAGCATATTTATTTTTTGGATTCAGCTTTATTGACTATTCACATAATTCTATAGCTTTATATTTGTTCTTTAATCTGTAAAATGATTCAGCTTTAATGCTTAAAATTATATCATTATCCCCTGCTTATTATTATATATTTTCGCAAATTTCTTAACTTGATTTGTATTATTGAGTTTCGTTGTAACATATAGCTAGTTTTATTCCTATTTTTATTGAAGGATTGCTTTTAAATATTTTTTAAAATAAGGACAAGCTATTTTTAAAATCTCTTTTCTTAAACAAATCAATTGCTTTTATTAAATTTTCTGAGTCCATTTTCAAATATTTTTATTATATTATTATTCTTTATTTGTTAATATAATTTAATAAATACGGATGAAATTTTGGTATTTATTATTTATAATGCAATATTTGAGAAAAAATATTGGAATATAATATTTTTTTAAATGAATAACTTGAAATTTTTCATAATAAACAATTTTTTAGAAATGGTTTTAGTTTATCAATTTTTATTTAATAATAAACTATTTTAACATATAATAAAATTTTAAATATATATACTTAATTATGAAATTTACAATTTATAATATTTACTAATTAGGAATTATAATAATCATAAAAATAAGATTAGTATTGCAAAAAACCAAATAGAAATAGTTGGTTCTAAATATTATGAATTAGCATGATCTTCCTCATAATCCTCTTCATCTAAGACCTCCTCTTCATAAGGTTTTTAAGAAATATAAGCTAAGCTAATTAATAAAGAATCACTAGGAGGAATGGAAGGCTATTCAGCTATAAGGAAGGTGGTAAGTCCACAAGGAATTTGGTATTTAAGAGATAGATTAATGACATCTGATAAAGAAGTAGGAGCATACATATCCTGGTAATATACATTATACAAGCTTTCTTTCTCAATTACTGAATTCTAAAATATTTGCTTAATCAATTTATTAGCCCCTAATTTATGAATAGTAGTATCTGTATTAACTGAATCTGATACCTTTAAATTTATTTAAAATTCTTTAGTTTCAGAGGTAATACTATCATAAAAGCTTAAATTCAAAGCAGTATTTCCTGAAGTTTTGAAATTTTAGTCTAGGTAGACTATAATTGAAATTGGTTCATTTTTCCTTATTTATTTTAAAGATTCTACACTAGGTACAACTGCTTTAACCAAATTTTCGTCGAAATCTAATTTAAAATCTTCTAAAAAGGGAGTGAAGCTGTCTTTCAATAATTACTCTAACTATTATATAAAAATTATTAATTATTAAATAACAACTGAGTAATAAATATTACTTTTTGTTAAACAATTTCATTGATAGGAATTTCTTCTTCATTCTCATAGTAGTCAAAGTAATCATATTTTCCTCTTCCTAAAATGCCGCATTCAATGATAAAATCTTTCTGTAAATCAAAGTCTAATCCCAAGCTATAAACTCTAATATTTTTTTCAATATTCATTTCTGATATCGTATTCAGAGTCAAAGTTTTATCATTAACCTAAAATAAAAAATAAAAAATAAATCTCTTTAAATTAAAAATTATAAGTTTTTTACTTTACTATCTGTAATTAAAAAAATATTCTTAGGGTATCCTGGGTAGTTATATGTGTTTAAAGCATATTCCATGGCTGGTTAAATATTAGAATTTTTATCATTAGCTTCAATATTTTCGATCTACAACTTAGCGAGTTTAATATTTTTATCAGTATGGAAAACACTGTTTAAGAAAATTCTTTTATAATCAGTTCCAAAAACTATAATATTAAAATAACAGTTTTTAGGAAGCATATCTAAAGCTTGGATTAAAGCAGGCTAAATTTTCTGAACCACATTGAACCAGAAATATCTATAAGAAATAGGTACTCACCTCTAATTTATTCGGATGAGTAGTTTGTATCTAAAAAATTTATATTTAATTAAATAACTTAGAATAAAATTTATAATTACATCCAAGTTCTTATTTTTTATATTTTTCATAAGCTTAATCCAAAGTGGTTTCAGGTTAAAAATCTGGGAAAAAATGTATAAAAGCTGCATAGGGTAATTTAGTATTGGGGGAGGTGTCTTCTTAAATAATATACTTAAGGAGCATTAAATTCAGAATTTCTGAAAAGAAGAACAAACTCTTTTTTTGGGAGTTCTAAGACGTCTGGAAAAGTTAAATTTGCTAATAATCTTGTGGCTGGGTCTGGATTACTTACTGTCATAGAATGAGAGGAGATTCAGTTAAAATAATTTCAGTCTTAGAGGTGATATCAACCTATAATGTCATTGCATAGTCATGGCGTTCAGGTTCTAGTTTAAGACCTGATTGATCTCTGTAGGAGAGGGGTACTGATAGTCCATTATATTAATTTCCAAGTTTGAATATCCAAAATTTGTTTTATTCTATTTCTAATTCTTGAATATATTTTAATTTTATAATAACTTTTTAACCAGATTTCAAAATTCCTAGTTTGAACCTCATTATATCTTATGCGTCTTACACTATGTCACGATATTCTATATTTTCTTCTTATTCAGCTTAGGTTTATTCTGTGTCTTCAACACTTCCTACTAATATTTTCCCATTAATTTCTACATTCAAAGAAAAGAATACAGAGTGACTGGAAAGGCCAAAGTAATATTATATATCAATGTCTCTGGAAAGGTTGTTTTCATAAGTCTAATTGTAAAGTATTAAAATCATATATTATTATACTATTCATTTAATTTAATGTTTACTTGAGTCATTTCTACAGTAGCTAAAGAGTTATTAATATCGACTTTATAATCTATTTTTTTTAAAGGAATTTCTTTATTCAGATGTAGTACATCATATACCCTACAATAGGTAGAAACAGGTTATTTTTTATATCTGGTATCTTAGTATTTTTCAAGTATTTCATTTGGTATGACTATTTTTGCATCTATAACTTATGCAATTTGTATTAAACATAGAGAGATTAATAAAGTTTTGTACATAAATTCTATTTTTTTTTATATTTTATATTTTTTATATATTTATATTTTTTATTATTTAGTAAATTATTTTATTATTTTTTAATTTATACGTGAAAATATGCACTAAAAATTTAATATCAAAAATTTTATATCATATTTCATTAATAGTTATATATACTATTATTTTACGTTAATGCACTATGCATATTTATAAGAGATAAGTAACATATTACATAACTATTTTTTTTGTAATTTTTTTTAACAAAAATAATCAATATTTAGAAAAATATATGAATCTTTTTATCAAAAACATATATTTTTCTTATTTGTTGTTTTTATTTATAAATATATCCTTCTAGTAAAAAATAATAGTATTTAGCCGTTAATAATAGTTCATTTAATTTATAGAATAAGATATATATGATATTTTATGAATCCCTACTAACTTATTTACTTAACTTAAATTATAATAAAAATATTATTGAATATAATATATATAAATTTAAAGAATTAAAAATTTAATTTATGATTTTATAATGATGAATTAAAAATTCATATATATTTCACGTGAAAGTTTTTTAATAATTTTACGTTCTAATAAATTAATTATTAAATTATATGACCAATATAAAAAAAATCAAACTAAAAACCTATAATTTAACTTGTACATGGTGTTAATTAATCAACTAAATTACTATGACTTAAATATTACTAATATTAAGGAATATAAAAATAAAAAATAATAAATTCATTTACTAAATAAAAAAATATAAAATATAAATAATTAAATATAAAATATAATTAGAAGAATTTATCAAATCCATAAAAAAAATGAAAATATTTTATTTCATATTAACTTTCTATTTATTAAGAATTGAATGCAAAAATTGTCAAAGAGAGTTTGATGATGAATTAGCATCTGTTTAAGAAATAGTATTCGTTTAAACATTATCAGATTACAATTAATATTATAACTGTACCACAGATTGCTTTGCAGACTAAAAGGACAGAAAATTTTAAGAAATATCATGTCATTTACCAGATTAAGAAAATTTTGACTGTGGAGAATAATGTTTGATAAATTGTGCAGCAATAATTGATAATGATTATATAACTCGTTACAGTTAATGTGATGAGTAAGTTAAAAGGCCTAAAAGTGATAAAGAATCTAATATGATTACATTAATTTCTGTGATTGTTGGGGCTTCTTGTGGTATAATAGTAATTTTGATAATCTTTATTGTATTTATATATATAAAAAATAAAAAAAAAATTGCTATTAGTTAATAACCTAAAAATGAAGAAAAATATAATGAATCAAAATAAAATACACAAGAATAGAATTGAAAGTACTAAGTTTTGTTTTTATAAAAAAATAATTTTTAAAGGCATTTAAATTACTTAATTTGATATATTTTATAATAAATATAATTTAATAATTAATATAATATAATATAATTTAATTATAATTTGTAAAATAATGAATTGATATCAGAATTACATACCATAAATATTTCTAAAAAATTAATATTCTCTCAAAATTTACTATAAAATATAAAGAATTTATAATATATACTACCTAAATATTTGTTTAAAATCAATACTAAATTTCTTAATTCTTTTTAATCTTTTTAATTAATATATAATTACATGATATTCCCTTTTATGATATAAATAATAATTTCAATTTTAAATTTATTATATAATGTAAAAAATATCATATTTATTACTATCAATTTGATAAATAAGTTGTATCAAAATTTATTGTTGTTATTATTTATCTTATAGTCGTTAATTTTACAGTTTTGATTATGTATATATCTATATATCTATATATTTTATTAAATATAATATAATATAATTCTCTATATTAAAATATTCATATAAATATATTATATTGAATATGAATATTGAAATATTTAACATATTTTAGAGTTCAATTTTTTATTATAGATAAAATATAAACTGTTATTATAATAGATTTACTCCTACTATTATAAAATTTTATTTTAATTATTTTTAATCGATTTTAGTTTATATACTACAAATAAACTATAATAATAAAATTATATTATTTATCTGGAATAGTATTTTTAAGAAAAAATATTTATTAACTATTTGAATAAGAAATAAAATTTTAATAGTTAATATAATCAATATGGTATAATTATTGAGGATTTAGTTAAAAATATTTATAAAATTGGAAGATGACAAAAAAACCATATAATAAATGTAAACAAACAAATTAATAATTTTAAGAATAAATTAATAATAAACAATTTTTTATATTTCTTAGTTTTAATAGATTATATTATTAAATAAATAATTAAATTTAAGTAAAGTATACTAAAGAAAATTTTAAAAAACAAATAAATATAAAAATAATAAAATATGGGAAACATTTGTTCAGCTGATGTAGACATTCCAAACGAAGGTTAAAATAACAGAAAACCAACTGTAGATATCTCCAAGATCCAATAACATCCGGACCTACTTAATTAAAGATAAAAAAGTGTCTTAAAAAAATCTGAAGAAGATGATAAAAAATAATAAATGTTAATATAATAAGAAAAATATTAAAAATTGGAAGAATAAAAATTGAATGAAATACAAATCCAAAAAGATGAAATAGAAAAACTTAAATAAGATTAATAAAATAACTTAGACTTAATTCATCAGTAAATGAGTCAAATATAAGCTTTATAGAAAAAATAAGAGCAAGAAATGCTCAGAAAATAATAAGAAGAGGAAGAAAAACTTAAAGTGACAGAAATTTAACAAAGTAAATATCAAACAAAATTATTTTATGTATTATTTATTTAATATAAATTTTTTTTAATTCAAGGTAAAGAAACTTCTGAATTTTAAAAAAAAGAATCTGAAACAGTAAAAAAAAAAAAATATCAATAATTTATTTAAATTTTTTATATTAGAGATAAATTTTTAGTATAAATATGTTAAATTATATTCTTTTTAAAATTTTTTTATTTAATTACTAGAAAAATGAAAATAATGAAAACTAACAGTCTATCATTGAATTAGCTTCTCAATTGAAAGAATATAATCAAATAATTAACAAATTATCAAAATAAAATGAAGATTAAATTACAAGTTTTTAAGATGAAAAATCATAGCACTATCAATAGTATAACATTCTTCTCTAGTCTGTAAAAAATAAAAATAAAAAATAATAGTAATTAAATATTAAATATAAAATATAATTTATAGACAGAAGAAGTATTAAAATAGAAATGGGAATTGATTTAATAAAATATAAAAACCATAGAAGAAAGAAAGCAAGAATTAGAAACATATAAATTGCTATATAGCAGTGAAATTGAAAAATTTGAATAAGGTAAAAATTACATTTTTAAAAATATAAAATTATTTATTATAATAAAATAAAATAGAAAAACAATAAAATCTCCAAATAGACATACAAGAAATAGAATCCCCAGATAAAAGTTTAAAAAGAAGAAGAGACTATTACTAGAAAAAATCTTTATCTTTGGGAGGAGTGAAAGTGAATTTAAGTAATCAACTTTTAAGATAATAATCTTTTAATTCCTAAATGAACTTTTCAAATTACTAGCTCAATTTGACTTAAAATTCATCTTAATAACCATCTCCTTAACATGAAACTTAGAGTTAAACTTAAATGCTGAATAACTCTTACTTGAATTTCTCTACTCATAATGAAATTAATAAAGCTAAAAGAGAAGCTCACAACTTAAACTCTTAACTCAATTCTGATATGGTATAAAGAACAATAATAATATTAATATATTATATATATTTTTAGATTTCTGATGTTGACTCCACAAAAACTTTGGATACTGATAGATGTTCAACCTAAACCAAAAAAACAATTGATGATTGGTCAAGAATAAATGACATTATCAATAAAAAGCATCATTAAATGCTTAAAAAAGTTATGAATGAAAAAGAGGAAGCAATTTTATATCTTGAGAAAATTAATAATGAATAAATCCAATAGTATTAACAAGAAAGAAAGAAATTATAGCAATGTAATAATATACTAAAAATATTTACACAACTTATTTAATAGTTATAAATTTTTACTAGTATCCTTAAAAATTCCTTAAACTTAAGAAACTCCTTAAAAATCTTAAATATACAAAAAAATTGAAGAGGTGGAAGAAAGAAATACTATTTAGATTTTAGGAGCTAAATTAGAAAAATATCTTGTTCATTCAGAAATTATTATTGATGAACCTTAAGAATATTTTTAAAAAAGTGGCTCTAAAACAGAAGCTTGAGAATAATTTATAATAATTTAATTAATTTATTTAATTTTTTCCTTATATAATATTAATACTATTATTATACTATTTAAATTATTGTATAATTTTATGTATATTAAAATATATTTGGAAAAGAACAAATTTTAACAATAAAACACGTAAAAATATATTTAATAATGATATATAATTAAATAATTATTTTTATATAATTTTATATCGAAATTTTATATTTATCAATGTGTTTTTTTTAATAATTTTAGATCATACAGAATGTCAATACTTAAATAATAATTAGTTTTTTCTGCCTTATGATATATTTTTACTTTATAGTTACTAGATTCGAGAAAATTTTTCGATATTTATTATTATATTTCTTTGGTTCTATTTAAATAATATCGATGAGATCCTCTAAACATATTTTATGGTAAAATCCTGACTCTTTAAAGAATGCGAATATATGAATTAAGTGGGTATAATACTTCTCAGGATATCCAATAAAATATATTTATCAACCATTATTCATCGAAATAAATATCATTTTCATGCTGTTTAGTTAGTTTTCTACAAAATTGAAAAATAGAAATTTGTTTTTTGGCGTAACTTATTTTTGTTTATTCGATTATATGTTAACATTATTATGTTACTACATATATCAAATAACAAAAAAACTAAAATTTTAAAGGTGGTGTCTCACTAAAATTAGGAAATTTTAATGATTTTAGAAGATGTTTTTTTTTATGGGGATTCGAATAAAATTCTTCTCAGTTAGTATTCATAACATACGGATAAATTAATAGTATCTTATCACATGTTATGATATCTTTTTACTTTGGTCTTAAGCAGATTCTTGGAAATAAGTAGAAACTAAGAAGCAAATTATCCGCCCCTAGGGTCATAGCTTATTATCATACTTTATCACACAATTATAATTAGCAGAAATTGAATTTAAAGAACAATTCAATATAGACTTTGGTGTTATTTTGTAAAAGCAAGAGAAAGCTAAAGTATTCCAATCAATATTTTATAGTAAGATAAGTGTATATGATAAGATTATCATATTTTATTCTTAATCATATTGGTTTTATTAATGAATAATGACCTTTCTTTTTTTAGACTTTATTTTTTTTAAATTATTATATTTATTTTTTAATTTATTTATATGATAATTAAAATATATTTGTTTATTTATTTCGTAAAATTTATATTAACTATAAAATAATCCAGATTAGATAATGTATTTTAATTAAAAATACTTATATGGAAAATTTTTATGTTTATATAATAAGATTTAAATAGATTCCTAAAAAGATTATAATATTAAAAAAAAATTTATGCAAGTTTTAATGATCTTTTTGGAATTATTTTTAAATATTTATTTTTAAAAATTATTATTATTTTTAGATAATATATAGAATAAAATATTCAATAATTTTATTTATTTATTTTTGAGTTAATAAAATAATAAAATAAATAATATAAATATATTAATAATTATAAGCATTTTTTTAAATAATATATTCTTTAAAAAAAAATAAAATGAATTTTTGAAATAGATGTATATTGAAGTATTAATTTAATTTTAAACATGTATACGTATACATACATTAAAATGTGTCTATGTTTTATAGACAAAATTTATTAATTAAAGTTAAATGCAAACAAAATCCAATCACCAAATAACAAAATAATTAATTAAATTAAAAAAACAAAACACAAAAAAAATATAGAGAAAGATAAAAATAAGAAATAAGAAATAACTTGAACCAAAAAAGATTCATTTAAGCAAAAAATGTTTAATAATATGATCATATCATATATTTCCATTTTATCTGCTGTCAATTTATCTTCTTCAACTTCTATTAAAAATGATTATTATTAATATTTTTACAACAGTGTCACTATTTCTTATTCACTTCCAAACCAAATACTCAAGTCTACATTGAATTGTTCCTAAAATTCAATTTCTGCTAACCTCTTTCTGTTCAGTCTGATTTATGACTAACAATTTTGATGCTAGGGGCAAAATAATTTTTGGAGTATTGCTTGATTTACTTTAAATGATATTTCTTAAATTATTTTGAATCCCCACTTAGCTCCTCTTGATCACAGAAAGTTTTTTACCAAAGAAATTGGAAGTGAACCACCTTTAAAATTTTATGCAAGATAAACATAGTGCATATATAGTGTAAGTTACGACATAGAACCCCTTTCTATTTTCCACTCTTTTGTAGAAATCCCAATAAATTAGAATTAACACTGAGCAGTGAACTGTATAATTCCAGAGTCTATAATTAGTGATTTACTTGACTATTTTAGATTCAAGAAATTATAAAGGTTTGATGCTAAAAGTTAGGATTTAAACTTAGTTAATTTTGAATTAGTAACTATAAAGTAAAATGTAAAAATAATAATAATCCCAATAATAAAAAGCTGATATTAAATTGATATCCAGATAATGATTTATTCTAGAAATAGAATAAAGTACTTGTTTTCAAAACACAAAACATGAATTGTTCTAAATTCATTTTCTGCTATTAACACCCACCATAACTCCCCCTCATATTCACGAATATTTTCCATTAGAAAATTGCAGTGAGCCACTTTTAAAATCAAAGCTCTAATTTTTATGACGAATAAAAATATTGCGAGTCCTAAGTTACGAACCATTTGAACTAATTTCTATTTTTAAATTTTGTAGAAATCTATCGATGAAAATACAGGATCCTTCAAAATTAAGCTAGTGCTAATTTTGAAACTTTCTTTTGATACAAGTAACTAAAAAGTAAAAATTTCTCCTCTTGATAATTTTATTTGATAATAAACTATTCATTATTATAAAATTATTCTTTTAATATATTATAAATTGGATTTAGAATTCAATACATTATAATATATTTAAATTTTTTTGTTATATTTCATTTTCTGTCATAAACAAAAATTAATTAGTATTAATTATATATATGATTTTATGGTTTTCATATATGATAGTATTATAAAAGATAACAATAACAAGTCTAGTCTTTAATAAAAATTAAAATATTTTTTAAAAAAAG
Organism: Bugulina stolonifera; assembly: GCA_935421135.1. Classification (NCBI taxonomy): domain Eukaryota; kingdom Metazoa; phylum Bryozoa; class Gymnolaemata; order Cheilostomatida; family Bugulidae; genus Bugulina; species Bugulina stolonifera. The sequence continues at coordinate 1,966 of CAKXYU010000004.1, read as the reverse complement.
AGTTTTCTCCTTAAAAATTTGTAAATATCATTAAATATTTAATAATTTAAAACAATTTCAAAAATTTTTTTTTTATCACTATTTTATAATTAAATAAATTAGAAATAGTATATAAACAATCAATTGCGGTAAATATATATTCTAATTATTTTAATCTTAAATATATAGTAAAGAATTAGACAATGTTTATAGATAATCATTAAAGACAATTCATATTTCTATAAAATTTAAAGTTAAGTATGGGGGGTTGTGGAAGGTTAGGATTGATGTTGCTATTGGTGTTATTATAGTGTATGAGTATTTTTTTTAGTAATTAATTCACAGTACATAATATATTAATAAAAATAAAAAGAAATTATAGAAAAAAATTTTGTTATTAACTTTAAAAATAAATTTTACATATATAATAGTTCAAAAAAATATAATAGTCTAGAAATATTCAATTAAAATTCTTCAAATTTTCCATAATTCAATGGAAAATTGAATTTTTATTAATATTTCTTAAATTTTATTCCTCTTAATAATATTTATTTTCATTATTTTATTGATATTGATTGCCTTCATTTTTTAAAATAAAAATAATTTATGTAAATTTGAATATTAATTTTCTAAGTTTAGTAGAGAAATAAATTTACTAATCCAAAAAAAAAATAAAAAAATATTTAGTTTTAATTGTTTATATATTTAATAACGAACAATTATAATTAAATCTCAATAATTTTATAGAATAATGAAAAGCCTTAACTCCCAAATCAATTAAGATCTAATATTAATCAAGTTATATAGTCGGATTTGAGTTATCAAGGCATAAATATCCTATATTCAAAAACTTAAATCATATTAAAGATATCACTCAATTATATAATTTACTTAGATTATGATAAATTAATAATATCTAGAATAAATCAATTTTAATTGAATTCAATTTATAAATATAAATGGTTTATTTTTAGTTATCCCATAATCATTAGAAATTATTAGTATTTAAAAAATAAAAAAATAATTATATAAATAATTTTTTGATTATGAGAAATTTAAAATAAATAATTTTTACAATTGTGATTGAGTAAAAAAATGAATTTAAATTTTAATTTAAAAATTATTACTATCTCTTAACACAATTAGGAGATAAAAATCAACAATGAGTATCACATTAAATAAATAAAATATATTATGTTTATTAATTATTTTTAAATAATAAGTATCATATTAACAAATAAAATAAATTGTAATTATTCAACAATAACTATCACATTAAAAAATAAAATATTATGTTTATTAAATATTTTCAATGATGTTTAATCGATGAGTCAGATGACCATCAGCAAAATTTGTTTTCTTAATAATTTTTGAAAATCTCCATCTGCTAAAATTCTTTATGTTTGTTTATGTACAATTAAAAAAAAAAATTTAAAATAATAATTTTATTAAAATATTTGTATTTATCAATGGCGATAAGCAGATATCAGCCATTAGCCAACCTGTTGACATTTATTTCTTTATTTTATAAAAATAATATTCATAAATATTAACTTATAATATAAAGGGTATATTCAATATTATATTGAATTACCAGGCATACTTGTCCAATTTAATACCATTGAATATTTTATCTAATTTTCCTTTTAGAATTTAAATTTTAAAACTCTATTAAAATTATGTTTTTCAAAGTATCCAAAATTTCAATTCAATTCACATTATTTAAAACTATTCTATAAATATACTTTTCAGCTCTTCACTTTTTAATTTAATTTTAAATTTAAAATTCAAATGGTTCAACCTCCTATATATAATCGTAAAAGACTTTGTTAATTGAAAGTTAATTTATTGCATTATGAATTTGGTAATTATGCTTTTTTAAATAAAAAAAAATATCAAAATATCAAATTTAAATTTTCAATTTTCAGGAATAATACTAAGTAATGATATTTTATAAGAACAATTTTCTTATTTTTATATTTTTATG
>CAKXYU010000002.1:0-10588 GCA_935421135.1 Bugulina stolonifera | reverse complement strand
TTATTTATATTAAAAAAAAAAATACTCTATTATTTCTAACTTAAATCTCAAAAGAAAATTATTTAATTTTTTCTCAAGTTAAAAAAAATTGAAAAAGTATTATTATTTCTAAATTTGATTAATGATTACAATAAAATTTTTAATTGGAAATTTATAATTTTATAAGTGAAAATTTTTAAAAATACTGTAATGAAGTTATTTAACCTATTTTGAATATATTCTATTTAAATTTTTAAGCAAATTATTGAGATCGATATTTTTTTATTATTGCCTTTTAAAGGTAAATTAAATCATGAAAAGTATATAAATTTTAAATTATAAATTTTTAATGGTTTTAATTCATTTCTAATAAGAGATTGATTTTGCCCTTTTCAGAGAAACTGATTGTACAGTTAAAAATCTAAAAATATTTATTAATATTAATTATATAAAATTTCATATTTGGGAGCTAATTGCGGATGAGGGTCAAAAATATTTTTAAAAAAACCAGGAATCATTTTCAATTTCATAGTTTACCAGGAATTTTTTTTTTTAATAAATAGAATATATACGATAACATATTATAAATAACTATTTTTAAAATTTAATTTAACCTTTTTAATTCTACTACTTTATATCTCCAAACCTAATTAAATATATATATAAGTATTACTGTCAATATTATTGTTTTTGATTCTATGACTTATGATAAAATATTTAATTTCCTGAAATTCATAACTAGAAAAAAAAAAATTAAATGTATGTTTAGATGATGAATAAAAAAAAATTTAAAGTGAAAATACTACAATTTTTGTATAGAATCAATTTATTAAATTTATAAATTTATAATTTAAATATGGTTTATATTTTTATTATTTTTAGTTTCCCAAATACCCAATTTTTGGTTTCAAAACACCAACTTTTGGTTTAAATAGCCGATTTTTGGTTTCATTAGTATAAATGTTTGGAAAATAGGTTTCAGTAATATTTTCACAATCGTTAGATTTGAAACAAAAATATAATTTTAAGGATTAAAAAAAATAATCAAAATTCAGCTAGTTTGGGTTTGTTATGTTTGTTTATTTTATAATCTTTAGGTTCTTATTGCAGAATTTTATAAAAATATTTTTAGAATTCTGCTTTTATTAAGTAAAGAACTTTTATTTGTCATTCAAATAGAATTTTAAGGATTCCAAATATAAAAAATACATTTATCTAATTCAGAAAATACAAGAAAGGGATTTTGTCCAGGAATTCAATTCTTAAAATTAATTGTGAAATGATTCTGAATAAATGACTTGAAAAGTCATATAGTTTATTAAAACATATAAATATATAAACAAGTATATTCAAATTCGAAATCAGCTGAGGATTACTAAATAATGTTATTAATAAAAAATTAAATATTTTTTTAAAAATAAATTATTAATCTTATAATTTTTATAGATTTATATGTCATATAATTATTAATTTTTACTATTATTAATTAAAATATTTTAAATATATTTTTATTTTTCTGATATGAAATTATAATTTTTGTTTCTAATTATAACAAAACCACATGGAAAAAATAATCCTTGCTAACACTTATTAATAAATATTTTTTTTTTAAAAATTTTTTATTTAATATATTTGTTTTTTACTATGTTTATATATAAATTATATACCATGTAAGGAATAGTATAGACTACTCAAGGAATTATATATACCAACTATTATAATATATATGCAAATTAGTTAATTATATGTCGTATTGCTCTTTTTTCTTTCAATTTTCTATTTAATTAATTATAAAAATATTATTACAAATTAGTTAATTATATGTCATATTACTCTATTTTCTTTAAATTTTCTATTTAATTAATAAAAAAAAATATTATTAATGATATAAAAATAATAATTTTAAATTTAATAAAATGAAAAAAATAAATTTTAAAAATATTTAAATATAAAAACATTTATAATTTAACCTTAAACTTATAAATAACTAAGATAAAATTTATATTTAAATATAGAAATGAGGATGGGGTTGTAAACCAGTGGTATAATGTATCACTGGAAATACATACCTTAAGAGATCAAGACCACCTAGGTCTGATATTTTATTTTATATTTATTTCGCTTAAATCAAGCATCCTACCTCTGTTTCAAGTAGGGGATTATAACTTTGGCAAGCAAATATTGTAAAATCACCTCGGTACCAGGAGTCCTCCATTATAAAAACTCTTGTATACCAGTCTATCTTGATTAGGAGGTTGCATGATAGAAAATAAATATACCCGCTGAATAAGTAGGTATTAAAAGTAAGCTATTAAAGCAAATTTAAGGTTGATCAAGGGGACACTATCAATAGTATCACTCCTCAACCACGCTAACACGGCCGAAAAAAAAAAAAAAAAAATATAGAAATAGAAATAGAATATAATTTTAGATCTGAGAGTTTTTAAGTGATTAAAAAATATTTTAAATTAGGATATGTTTAAACATTTTAATATAAATTATAAGTTTTATATTAAAGTAATTTAATTAGTATACAAAATATTTTAAATTATATATTCATTCATATATGAAAAAGGAATTTTTTAATGCCTGTTAGTTTAGTTTATAATATATATATTATTAGAAAGAAATATTTTAGATTGAAAAATTTAAAAAATCCTAGGATTTTGAGAAATCTGAACAAATAATACACGGATGTCGCGCTACTCTATTACTCGACTTTTACTCGATTACTCGAAAAAAATGAAAAATAAATAAAAACTACTCGATCAAAATTTTAACTACTCGAATAACTACTTGATCAAAATTTTTCATAAATAATTGAGTTAAATTTCAAAATAAACCTTCTTCTCCTTCATATTCTGCCATCATTTTTGGTTAGTTTTCTAAACCTTTTGCTAACTCAGTTTAAGATTTTTCATCCATAATTTATTCTTTCTAGAAATCTCTAATTTTATCATAAATTCTCATCAATTTTAATACCCTAAAAATACTTCAATTATATTATCATTAATACCTAAATAATTTGTATTAAATAAATCATAATTTTTTTAAAAACAATCAATTTTACCTAAGCTATTTTATATTCTCTTTTTGTTTCTTTATTTTCTTTTTTCTGTATTAAGATCTTATTATTTTAAAGTCTCTTTATATTCTATAATTTTCTTTATTATTTTCAATTTAATCCTAAATTTTTTTATTTAAATTATTTTCATCTTTGGCTTAGTTTTTTTCTTTTGTAAGAGTTTTTTAAACTATACGGTATTCTTATAACAACTTTTCTTCGCAGTTTATTAATAAATTTGAATTAAATTAATGCATAAATTAACATTCTAAAGAATCTGAGTCTAATTTTTTTGACTTTTTAAAAAATTACTCAGAATACATGGAATTAATGCTACCCGCTCAAAAATTTTTAGTTTTTTAGGTTCTTTATATGCAATATAAATTTTAAATTTCGTTTTATATCAGATTCATCTATTTTTAAATATTTTTTATAAAGGTTAAAAAAACTCGAGTACCGTTACTCGAATCTTTTTTTTTTTTAAATTTCTACTCGATTCTTTTTTTTTTTTGAAAAGTTGGAATGCGCGACATCCGTGCAAATAATATTAATAAAAATAATTTCATTTATTGTTTGGCTTTAATTTAAATAAGAAAATATTACTATGCTCTTTGAAGGGATTTTCTAAATTCTGAAGTTAATTAATATTATAAAATTAAAATATTACATATACAAATTAAAGTAATTAAATATTTAATTAGCTTTTAATTTTATATTTAATTTAAATTTAATAAATTAAAAAATATTTAATCATATTTTATTATATTTATAGTGATATATATATTAATTTTGAAGTGATTTTATAATAAAATTGAAGTGAATTGGTATACATAATAATAAAAGAATTTATATTTTATAAAATAACATTTCTCAAAAAATAAACTAATTTTAAATCAATAACCAAATAAATTAATTTTGAAATGGAATTTATTTTATAAAATAACATTTCTCAAAAAATAAACTAATTTTAAATCAATAATCAAATAAATTAATTTTGAAATGATTTTATAATAAAATTGAAGTGAATTGGTATATATAATAATAAAAGAATTTATTTTATAAAATAATATTTCTCAAAAAATAAACTAATTTTAAATTAATAACCAAATAAATAAGATTTTTAAAAGTTATACCCATTTTTATCGTCAAAATCAATAAAATATATTATAATTTGAAAATTTAAAATGTCATAATTTTATACCATGAATAATTATTCAATAATTAATTGTATAAATTATAGTTAAATATAAAAAACATATTTTTAAGCCACTTTTTATTGTAAAATAGTGTATTAATTATTGAAAATATTAATTTTTATTCATGGTATAAAAATTTATACCATTTTTACATTTCTAAAATGTACTTTAAATAAATAATGTTGTCAGTTAAAAATGGAAAACACACACATGATAATATATGTTAGTTAATTTAAGAATTTCATGAATTAAAAATTCGATTATTCTAAAAATGGTAAATATTTTTTTAAATCATTTTTACTTGGAAAAAATCTACAACTTTTCTAAAAATTTATTTTAATTTAAAATGTTCAAATTAAAATATATTTTAGTTAAAAATGACAATAAATTTATTGACCATTTATAAAAAATTTTTAATTTTTGCTAAAAATGGAATAAAATAATTGTTCCATTCATATCTCATGAAATTATTAAAATAGACTGTAATTAGAAAATTTATGAATGGTAAAATTTTTTATACCGCCATCACACCACTCCCTCCCCTCCCCCTATTTTAAAGAAAAACCAATTCATATATGATTGATCGATTAAATGTTATATTTTTTTTACAAGAATAAAATTTTTTAAAAAATAACCCACAACAAATGTTCAATCATAATTAAAATTGATAATTCTACGTCCTCAGAGATCTGCTGAATCAAAAGGTCAGAATTAGGGAGATAAATTAATGGGTTTAGTAGATTGATCGCCAGAAATGGGTGGGGAAGTCTAAAAAATTTGGCGATTTAAATGATTTTAAGTAGCAAATTATTCTCCAAATTAAAACCCTTTCTAAAATTTTTCAAATTCTATTGTTAGCTAATTAGAAGGGGAGGGGGGGCAGAGTGGTTTAAAAAAAATTGGGGAAAAAATAAAAAGCTAAGCGATCAATTAATCGATATATTTAATTTCTCTCCCCTTAGGCCTGCCATTTTTGGAGATTTAGAAATATCCTAAAGTCTAAATTATAATAATATTTATCTTGCTAAAATATAAATATTTATAATTTCCTTAAATTTTTTTATTTAAATTTTAAATAGAATTTATGAGTTATTATATTTATACTTAAATATATATAAGTAACCTAAATATATTTTTATTTAAATTAGCTATTATTTTTATTTAATACTTTTAAAAAATCCAAATTAAAATGAGGGGAAAATAAAAAATATATTTAAATTGTATGTATAGAATATACTAATATCTTATAAATCTTTAATTCTGATGATCGAAATTAAAATTATTTTTACAAAATCTTTAAGGTGACTTCATTATTTTATGTGTGGAAAAATATAATTATTTTATGGTTTGAATTTTTAAAATTCAAAATTAATATTTAATTTTATTTATGTAAAACCTTTTTATTGAATTAGATTTCATTTTTATGATTTATGATGAAATTTTATTTGAAAAACTGTTTTTATATTTATATATTTAAAGGAATATTTTATAGTATTAAAGTGAATTACTCATTAGATTTGAAGTGAATTGTTATTTTTATTGAAGTTGTTTTAATTTTATAATTAGATCAATTTTCAAATAAATAATAAGGTAATTTAATTGATGTATGTATTGTATTATATAATTTTAATTAAATACATTTTATACATATTCCAATACGATTTAATTTAATTTTTGATATATATACATATAATAAATTAAATTAACTTCAAATTTTATAAAATCACTTTGAGTGGCATAGTAATATAATATTTTTTAGGCTGTGATCATTTTTATTTAATTATCATTCAAAATGATGGAGAATCACATTTAACAAAATTTTCAAGGAATATATCAAAAATAAAAGACAAAATTTTAAAAAAGAGTTCTAATAGACTTATAAACATTTAAAAAAGTAATCAATATATAAGACTAAACAAAAATTGAGTGAATTAAAAAATTTCACTCAAATAAAAATTTTTTTCAAGCATTATTTTTTAAAATTCATTTATATTATTAAATAATTTAAATTCATTTATAAAATAAAAAAAGATTCAGATTAATTTACAAAACCCAAAAAAAAAAAAAAAAAAAAACCCTCTCCCCTACCATTCCAAAGCAAACACAAGGAAAAAAAATGTAGAAACACCAATAAACTCAATAAAAACAAAATAACCAGAGATACTATGGTTCCTATAAAGTCAGCTTGAACTGGTTCAACAATATGATACTTAATATTAGGAAAGACCAAAGAATAGCAGCATAAAATATGTATAATAAAATGAAAAATTAATAAGAAGCCAATGGAAACGCTATAGAACCTCCTATAAATGAATATAAAAATCATTAGATTTTTCTTGGATAACATGGAAAATTAGCTTTACTAAGATAAACACTGTCATTTTTACAGGACATAATAATCTTATAACCGTAGAGATGGACTCGCATGTTTTTACATACATAACCCAAATAGTAAATAAGCTAATAAAGAACCTAAGGATGGGTAGAGAAGCGGATCTACAGATAACTTTTAAAATTATGGAAATACTTCTTTCAATAATAGCAAATATTAAACAAATCTCAGAAATTCTGTAGACTAAATAGAATTTTAAAGAAGTAATAATTTTAGAAGCGATAATAATTTCAATAATTCTAATACCAATATAAAAATTCCAATATTTTAATTATTATTTTTTTTTTTTTCATATATTTTTGGATTAATCAAGATTACAATTATAATTATTAAACTCTATCATCAAAATATTTAAAAATATTATTTTACAAGGAAAGTTGTTATTTTCCAACTTTTTATATCTTGAAATAAATATTAATTAAAGCACTATATATTATATTTATAATTATAAGAATACTATTTCGTGCAAAAAATAATTTTTTATTCATTAAATATAATTTCAGGATTTTATATCATATGGAAAATTTAATTAACTAAGGGTAATTAGATAAATTGTATTATATATAAAAAAATTTAAATGAAAGGATTATTAAGGATCATTAAATAATTTAATTTTATCCCAAAAATTTGGAAAATTTGATAAGTTAAAAACATCTCAAAAATTATTTAAATATTAATTACGAACATAATGTATCTAATGTTTAAAATTTTGAATATTAAATTAATAAAATATTGGTATTCTTATTTAAAAAATATCCCAAAAAAATTTCAAAATAATATCTCCTATTTATATTCTAAGAGATTATCATAAAATTTCAAAGCTATAACAAAATTTACAGAAATATTAGTCTATATGATTGAAAAAATATTAAAAAAATAAATTAACAATATTAATCTCAAACATTATTTCATGTATTAATCAAAAAATATTAAGAAATAATGATTTTAAAAAAATTTATTTATGATTAAAAAGTTGTTCAATCAATTTTTGGGTTCTAGAGAATTGTAATTGTGAAATTTTCTATATATTATTAAAGTTGAAAAAATTTTTATTTAAAATAATTTGATGAATATTTTGTTTTTGTTTTTATTTAATTTTTTTTTGTTTTGTTTTTATTTTATGTTTAATTAATTTTATTTTTACTTTAAATATTAATATTTATTATGTTTTTGTTATATATATTTCAAAAAAGGCATCTATTAAAATATTAAATAGTCTCCCATATAAATATTGAAGTTTATACTCATTTATTTATTTGGTATATATTCATTAAATAGTTCGTTAATTTTTCATTTAGGTAATACTTTAATATTTATAACATAATGAATAAAAATAAATTCAAGTTGGTGGCTTTTTTAAAAAAAGAGTATGAAAATGTTATGCTATTGATGAGTATCAAGAAAATGTAATTGAATGAAAAAAGCCACCCAGAGATATTGAAGAAGAAGAAAAAAAGAAAATATTAGTAAACGGGATAGAAGTCAAATTTTAATATATAAAAACCAAGATTAAAAATATAATTTATAACATATGTATTAGTATATTTCATTCATTATAAACCACTGGCTTTTATTTTTATAAAAATAATCATCCCCATGGCCCTCTAATTTAATCACTACTACCTCCGCCCGTCCAACCAGACAATCCCGAACTCCCACCTCCACCTCCCCTACTATCATCATCGTAATATTTAGTATTCCATCCACCTCTTTTTTCTGCTTCTTCCTATGCTTTTTCTTCTTCTTCCCTTTTCTTCCTGTCATTCTCTTCTTTCTACCGTGCAACTTCCTTTCTTACTTTTTTTTCATGTTCTTCAAATCTTCTCCATCTCTTTTCTTCCTTTTCTCTCTCTGCTTGCCTCTCTCTCTCTAATTGCCTCTATCTCTCTGCTTCCCTATCTTTCTCTGCTTGCCTGTCTCTCTCTGCTTGCCTGTCTCTCTCTGCTTGCCTGTCTCTCTCCATTTGCCTATTGTACTCTGCTACATATTCTCTTTCTTTTTCTCTTTATTCTTTTCCATCATCATCTAGATTTTCCTCTCCAGGTCTGACACTTGTTTAAAGTAAAATTTCTTCTTCTTTTAATTTTTCCATATTTTGACTAGATTTATCTTTATTTTATACATCTTTTTGGAGTGTGGCTTAAGATTTTAGATTACTTTGATTGGAAATCGCAAATTATAATCCTATTAATAATATGAATAATAGTATTTTCATTTCTTTTTTATTTAATTTTATTTTTGCGTTTGAGTTATAAATATTTTTTTATTTTTTTATTTATTTATTTAATTAATTTAGAAAATTATTAATATATATACAAAATTAAAGCCTTTTAGATACTTTGGAATATTTTGTTGGCTGTAATATCATCAAAAAACCTAAAACCTAAAAAAATATATTTTATTATTTGTTTGGTTGAGAATAAAATTATGATTTAAAAGTACAAAATAAATAATTCAACCAGCCAGCCAGCCATAATTTAATTCAACTAACCAGTTAATTTAGTTTGTAATTTACAAAAATATATTTTTTATTTGTATTTTTTTTTAATATATCTATATATTCTAGGGTTTATATTATATTATATATATATATGATCATTCATTTAAATCTGTATTCTGATTCAGATTTTGTGTGTGTATGTTATGATCCCGTATAGTTAGGCATTATAGTTTTATTAATCCTGTTGATTATTATCATTTTATTCCAGGTGTAAAACTAGGTGTATTATTATTCTATTCTTCTTCTTATCCATCCGCTAGCTATGAAACTTTTATCATTGTTTTTTTTACTACTAAGGGAATAGTTGAGGTTTAACTAAAATCCAATTCTTTAACAAAAATCTATTTCTTGTATCATAGATATAATAAATTAGCTTAAAATTATATTCTAAACATTTCTGGAGGAGGCTTTACAAAACTGGATATTTGACTTTGAAAAAAAACAATAAATATATATTATTTTATATCTCAAATGCCAGGCCCTTCAGATCTTTTATAAATTTTTTAAGTTTGGACCGGTTGTCTAAAGTAATATTTGGCTATCCTAATCTGAATTTTTTTTATATATAAATTCAATTATAATTAATTAAATTATATTGTAAATTAAAATAAGTCTTAATATTTATAATTCTATTGATTTTATATAATTTATATATGATTATTATATTTTAGAAATGAAAATAAAAATAAACAAAAAACTAAAATAAATCTTTATAAGTTTAATATAATTTTTCTTTGAAATAAAACTAAAATTTTCTTTGTAATTTTTTGATTTTTTAGAAAGTAATTTATTTTTACTTTATTTTTAAATTGAAAATTTATATAAATTATAAATTCTAATCTAGGCTCCTGTTTACTTATTTTTTTTCTATTTTTTCTATAAAACAATATTATTTTAGTTCGATTAATTTTTATCAAATTTCTTTTAAATTTTATTAATAATATTATTAAAGTTTTTAATTATATCGTTTTTTCTAATTTGATCTTCCTTTAGAAAATTAAGAAATTAAATGTTAAATTTATAATATTTTTTGATCAGATCCATAAAAATACATCATATTTAATTGTATAAGAACATAAAACAGTAATTATACATATAAATAACTTTAAATATAATATTTTTATGAATATAAATCCTATATTATTTTAAGATAAAATTTATTAATTTCTTATATTTTTCTTTTAAGTTTATCATCATAAAAATGAAAATTTTCATGTGATAAAAAAATTTGATTATTTTATTTACCTTTTTATACCGGTACTTGTTTTATGTTTGAAAAATTAATTAAAATAAATTTTTGATAATAATTTAGTAAAAATATTGAAGGTTAAGTTTATTAAGATTATATTGAATAAATTTATAATATTATCATATAAAAAAACTTAATAAAACTTTTTTAATGAAAATAAAGATAGTAATTATATTTTTCAATATCCATTTATATATCTTAAAGATTT
>CAKXYU010000001.1:0-21748 GCA_935421135.1 Bugulina stolonifera | reverse complement strand
TAACTCAAGCATTAACTCAAAATTGAATAATGTATATATTAATGTTGGTAATAATAATTGGTTAAAAAATCAATTATTTACTAATTTTTTTTTTAAAAACCAAAATAGTACCTTACACTATATATTTGATTACGAGTTTAAAAAAATACATAAAATTAAATTGCAAAATGGTAAATTAAAGAATACTTTTTTTAAGATTTAATAGCTTATTGTTAAATAATATTAACTATTTAAGTAGAGGTGATTGTAAAATTACAAATGATATCGATATGTTAGTTTATTTAAATAATTTAAATAAAGACACATTTTTCACTACCTACCGTAAATATAATTTAAATTTTATAGTGAATTATGATTTAATTAAAGAAAATTTAAAGTTAGTTAAGGTAAATTTATTTTAATAAAAAGTGTAACTAAACAAAGTAACACTAATATATTTTTAAATAAAAATCTTATAAGTAATAATTTATTTGAAATGGATAAATTGGATGAAACATTTATTAGTGAGGATAATTTTAGAATAAAAAATGTAAAGTTACCTATAAAATTGCAGTTAGGTATACTAAATAAAAATAATTTATCTGTATTATCTAACAATCAAGATAAATTGCATAAAAATATTTTTATAAACTATAAAATTAATAAGGGTGATAGTACTCAAAAATTATCACATTTTGAGGAGTTTTGAGGTTTTAGACAGAAAAGATATAAAAAGTTAAGGAGTTATTCCTTTTCTCAAAATACTAAATATAACAACAACATGTATGTATACATAAAAAATTTTTTAATTAATAAAAACTTAAATAAATATAGTCTATACAACTCATTTAAGAATAATAAGTTTAAACACGAGTTAATACCTGTAACGTTAGCAAAAAGGCTGTTAAGAACTAAAAGAACTTTAGTGTTACCAGTGCACGTTAATTTAACACTTATTACAAATTCTTATGATGTCGTGCATTCTTGATTTGTACCAGGATTAGGATTAAAAATTGATTGTGTGCCAGGTCGTTCTACACACCACTCTCTATACATCGATACTGTTGGTTTTTATTATGGGCAGTGTGCTGAAATTTGTGGTAGATACCACCATCATATGCCAATAAGGGTGTGCGCTTTACCATATGATCACTTTATTTTGTGATGACAAACAAAAGGTTTACCTAGAATGTATAGATCAGAAAAATTATTAAAATCCAAAAATATTTTACTAAATAAACTTAATTAATATAGATGGTATATGTATACAATACTTAAAACTTTTATAGTATCGTAGATATTATTAAGATTAAATTCTTAAAAAGTTAATAATGACGTGATCACAAATTTATTCCGATTATTCTCTACACAAAAATTTTAACATAGGTTTTTCATCCCATAAAAACGATATACATATACAACTTTCTCAATGACAGTACTGATGATGATTTTGATTTGCTGCTGTCTGAACTTTATATTTTTTTGTTATTTTACGTTTGCTATTTAAATAAAAATGAGAACTATAATATAACCTTAAATACATCTATGCGTAGTCATGGTTAAATGAGGTGACTTTTTAATTGCATTAATACCACTTAGTTGATGTGGTAATATTTTAATCAACTCAAATTTTATATAAGAATGTTAGAGTGGCAAAATGAATCGTCTCTTTTTACCATACGTATTCAAGGTAAACAGTGGTATTGATCATATAAATATAACTCAAGCATTAACTCAAAATTGAGTAATGTATATATTAATGTTGGTTATAATAATTGGTTAAAAAAATCAATTATTTACTAATTTTTTTTTTAAAAACCAAAATAGTACCTTACACTATATATTTGATTACGAGTTTAAAAAAATACATAAAATTAAATTGCAAAATGGTAAATTAAAGAATACTTTTTTAAGATTTAATAGCTTATTGTTAAATAATATTAACTATTTAAGTAGAGGTGATTGTAAAATTACAAATGATATCGATATGTTAGTTTATTTAAATAATTTAAATAAAGACACATTTTTCACTACCTACCGTAAATATAATTAAAATTTTATAGTGAATTATGATTTAATTAAAGAAAATTTAAAGTTAGTTAAGGTAAATTATTTTAATAAAAGTGTAACTAAACAAAGTAACACTAATATATTTTTAAATAAAAATCTTATAAGTAATAATTTATTTGAAATGGATAAATTGGATGAAACATTTATTAGTGAGGATAATTTTAGAATAAAAAATGTAAAGTTACCTATAAAATTGCAGTTAGGTATACTAAATAAAAATAATTTATCTGTATTATCTAACAATCAAGATAAATTGCATAAAAATATTTTTATAAACTATAAAATTAATAAGGGTGATAGTACTCAAAAATTATCACATTTTGAGGAATTTTGAGGTTTTAGACAGAAAAGATATAAAAAGTTAAGGAGTTATTCCTTTTCTCAAATACTAAATATAACAACAACATGTATGTATACATAAAAAATTTTTTAATTAATAAAAACTTAAATAAATATAGTCTATACAACTCATTTAAGAATAATAAGTTTAAACACGAGTTAATACCTGTAACGTTAGCAAAAAGGCTGTTAAGAACTAAAAGAACTTTAGTGTTACCAGTGCACGTTAATTTAACACTTATTACAAATTCTTATGATGTCGTGCATTCTTGATTTGTACCGGGATTAGGATTAAAAATTGATTGTGTGCCAGGTCGTTCTACACACCACTCTCTATATATTGATACTGTTGGTTTTTATTATGGGCAGTGTGCTGAAATTTGTGGTAGATACCACCATCATATGCCAATAAGGGTGTGCGCTTTACCATATGATCACTTTATTTTGTGATGACAAACAAAAGGTTTACCTAGAATGTATAGATCAGAAAAATTATTAAAATCCAAAAATATTTTACTAAATAAACTTAATTAATATAGATGATATATGTATATAATACTTAAAACTTTTATAGTATCATAGATATTATTAAGATTAAATTCTTAAAAGTTAATAATGACGTGATCACAAATTTATTCCGATTATTCTTTACACAAAAATTTTAACATAGGTTTTTCATCCCATAAAAACGATATACATATACAACTTTCTCAATGACAATACTGATGATGATTTTGATTTGCTGCTGTCTGAACTTTATATTTTTTTGTTATTTTACGTTGCTATTTAAATAAAAATGAGAACTATAATATAACCTTAAATACATCTATGCGTAGTCATGGTAAATGAGGTGACTTTTTAATTGCATTAATACCACTTAGTTGATGTGGTAATATTTTAATCAACTCAAATTTTATATTAAGAATGTTGGAGTGGCAAAATGAATCGTCTCTTTTTACCATACGTATTCAAGGTAAACAGTGGTATTGATCATATAAATATAACTCAAGCATTAACTCAAAATTGAATAATGTATATATTAATGTTGGTAATAATAATTGGTTAAAAAATCAATTATTTACTAATTTTTTTTTTAAAAACCAAAATAGTACCTTACACTATATATTTGATTACGAGTTTAAAAAAATACATAAAATTAAATTGCAAAACGGTAAATTAAAGAATACTTTTTTAAAATTTAATAGCTTATTATTAAATAATATTAACTAGTTAAGTAGAGGTGGTTGTAAAATTACAAATGATATTGATATGTTAGTTTATTTAAATAATTTAAATAAAGACACATTTTTCACTACCTACCGTAAATATAATTTAAATTTTATAGTGAATTATGATTTAATTAAAGAAAATTTAAAGTTAGTTAAGATAAATTATTTTAATAAAAGTGTAACTAAACAAAGGTAACGCTAATATATTTTTAAATAAAAATCTTATAAGTAATAATTTATTTGAAATAGATAAGTTGGATGAAACATTTATTAGTGAGGATAATTTTAGAATAAAAAATGTAAAGTTACCTATAAAATTGCAGTTAGGTATACTAAATAAAAGATAATTTATCTGTATTATCTAAACAACCAAGATAAATTGCATAAAAATATTTTTATAAACTATAAAATTAATAAGGGTGATAGTACTCAAAAATTATCACATTTTGAGGAGTTTTGAGGTTTTAGACAGAAAAGATATAAAAAGTTAAGGGAGTTATTCCTTTTCTCAAAATACTAAATATAACAACAACACGTATGTATACATAAAAAATTTTTTAATTAATAAAAACTTAAATAAATATAATCTATACAACTCATTTAAAAATAATAAGTTTAAACACGAGTTAATACCTGTAACGTTAGCAAAAAGGCTGTTAAGAACTAAAAGAACTTTAGTGTTACCGGTGCACGTTAATTTAACACTTATTACAAATTCTTATGATGTCGTGCATTCTTGATTTGTACCGGGATTAGGATTAAAAATTGATTGTGTGCCAGGTCGTTCTACACACCACTCTCTATATATTGATACTGTTGGTTTTTATTATGGGCAGTGTGCTGAAATTTGTGGTAGATACCACCACCATATGCCAATAAGGGTGTGCGCTTTACCATATGATCACTTTATTTTGTGATGACAAACAAAAGGTTTACCTAGAATGTATAGATCAGAAAAATTATTAAAATCCAAAAATATTTTACTAAATAAACTTAATTAATATAGATGATATATGTATATAATACTTAAAACTTTTATAGTATCATAGATATTATTAAGATTAAATTCTTAAAAAGTTAATAATGACGTGATCACAAATTTATTCCGATTATTCTTTACACAAAAATTTTAACATAGGTTTTTCATCCCATAAAAACGATATACATATACAACTTTCTCAATGACAGTACTGATGATGATTTTGATTTGCTGCTGTCTGAACTTTATATTTTTTTGTTATTTTACGTTGCTATTTAAATAAAAATGAGAACTATAATATAACCTTAAATACATCTATGCGTAGTCATGGTAAATGAGGTGACTTTTTAATTGCATTAATACCACTTAGTTGATGTGGTAATATTTTAATCAACTCAAATTTTATATTAAGAATGTTGGAGTGGCAAAATGAATCGTCTCTTTTTACCATACGTATTCAAGGTAAACAGTGGTATTGATCATATAAATATAACTCAAGCATTAACTCAAAATTGAATAATGTATATATTAATGTTGGTAATAATAATTGGTTAAAAAATCAATTATTTACTAATTTTTTTTTTTAAAAACCAAAATAGTACCTTACACTATATATTTGATTACGAGTTTAAAAAAATACATAAAATTAAATTGCAAAATGGTAAATTAAAGAATGCTTTTTTAAAATTTAATAGCTTATTATTAAATAATATTAACTATTTAAGTAGAGGTGGTTGTAAAATTACAAATGATATTGATATGTTAGTTTATTTAAATAATTTAAATAAAGACACATTTTTCACTACCTACCGTAAATATAATTTAAATTTTATAGTGAATTATGATTTAATTAAAGAAAATTTAAAGTTAGTTAAGATAAATTATTTTAATAAAAGTGTAACTAAACAAAGTAACGCTAATATATTTTTAAATAAAAATCTTATAAGTAATAATTTATTTGAAATAGATAAGTTGGATGAAACATTTATTAGTGAGGATAATTTTAGAATAAAAAATGTAAAGTTACCTATAAAATTGCAGTTAGGTATACTAAATAAAAATAATTTATCTGTATTATCTAACAACCAAGATAAATTGCATAAAAATATTTTTATAAACTATAAAATTAATAGGAGTGATAGTACTCAAAAATTATCACATTTTGAGGAGTTTTGAGGTTTTAGACAGAAAAGATATAAAAAGTTAAGGAGTTATTCCTTTTCTCAAAATACTAAATATAACAACAACACGTATGTATACATAAAAAATTTTTTAATTAATAAAAACTTAAATAAATATAATCTATACAACTCATTTAAAAATAATAAGTTTAAACACGAGTTAATACCTGTAACGTTAGCAAAAAGGCTGTTAAGAACTAAAAGAACTTTAGTGTTACCGGTGCACGTTAATTTAACACTTATTACAAATTCTTATGATGTCGTGCATTCTTGATTTGTACCGGGATTAGGATTAAAAATTGATTGTGTGCCAGGTCGTTCTACACACCACTCGCTATATATTGATACTGTTGGTTTTTATTATGGGCAGTGTGCTGAAATTTGTGGTAGATACCACCACCATATGCCAATAAGGGTGTGTGCTTTACCTTATGATCACTTTATTTTGTGATGACAAACAAAAGGTTTACCTAGAATGTATAGATCAGAAAAATTATTAAAATCTAAAAATGTTTTATTAAATAAGTTGGTTTAGGTATGTAATGGTTTAAAGTAGGGTTCATAGCCCATACCACATAAGGTTCGATTCCTTATCATACCTTCATGTTTGATGTTTTATTGAGAAAAGATTCAGTGGGGAGTAGTCAC
This sequence comes from Bugulina stolonifera, assembly GCA_935421135.1. NCBI lineage: Eukaryota > Metazoa > Bryozoa > Gymnolaemata > Cheilostomatida > Bugulidae > Bugulina > Bugulina stolonifera. Next base: position 15,323 of record CAKXYU010000001.1, on the reverse strand, counting down.
AGTAAAGTAGAATTTATTGTAAAATATTTTGGTAATTTATACGTATCCTATCATAATTTAAATGCATTGTGGGGTTTTATAGTGTTTACTGTTATTGCTAGCCAATGTATATCTGGAACTATGTTATCGTTTAGTTTAGTGAACGATTGTTTATTAATTCCTTATAGTAGAGAAGAGGAAGATGCAGAAAATCATTATACAGATGATTTTTTTTGACTGCATGAAAGAGGCGTTGACCTAGTTATTATATCAAGTTTTTGTCATTTATTGAGAAAATTATATTTAGGTATATCTGATTTAGAGCAAGAATATTCTTGAAAAACTGGAATATTTTCCTTTTTAATTATTCAATTAACTATTTTTGCTGGTTTGGTGTTATGTACTACCCATTTAAGTGAAATTACATTACTGATTGCAGCAAATGCTTTACATACTTTTTTTTTATTTAATGGTAAACCTTATTGATGGGTGTTTACTGATAAATATTTAAACACTGATACAATTATTCGTTTAATGTATCTGCACTATTGCATTGCATTTTATTTGTTGTTTTTAGGTATAATTCATGGTATTGATATGCATTATGACTGAAAGGCAAAAAGTTTTTTTAGTGGTATAAAACAACAATTACGTTGATGGGATGAGGTTTTAAGTAATGAGTTACGTTTATTAATTTACCTTCTTGTTTTTATAATGTGTGTTGGAGAATACTTGTATGCAGAACCTGAAGCGTTAAGTTATGAAATATTTATGTGGGGGGACATTGGAATAGTTACTGATGTTAGATTTTATGGGGTAGCCCCACACTGATATTTTCGACCTTATATGGCGTGATTGATTGCATGTCCTTATCATTATACTGGTATATTTGGGTTAATATTTTTTTTTGTTGTTTTATACTTTCAAGTATCGTTATTTGGTAGTTCTGAATTAGAAAATTTAAAGTATGTAAATACTATTTATGCATTTTATTATGAAGCCTTAAATTTTTTTAAAAATTCTAAATTTTTTAATTTACATAAAAATAGTAATGGTAAAGGTATTGATAGTTATTTAAAATCTTATAATAGTTGAAATACTATAAATTACGATTTATCTCTTCAGTGATTGATTAGTTTTTCTGTTTTTTTTTTAGCAGTACTATATAGTTTATCTTTTTTACCATACGGAAGGTTTTATAATAAATTGGGAGGTAATTTTGCGTTACTATTCTCTTATTTTTATATTTTTGGATTTTTATTATTTAATTTTTTAAGAAATTCGTGAATATTAAATAATTATAAGTATAATATAATAAATTATTAATGTGTTGTGTGCTTGAGGTTTGTTAGTATTTATCAACTTTGTTACTAAAAAAAAAAAATTTTAAAAAAAAACAATTACTTATTAGATTTTTATTTAAGGGTGTAGAATTAAAAAAAACATTAAATAAAAGTTTGTTAAGAAATCACTATAATAACTATACTTATAGATTATCCTTTACTTTTATAAAAAATCATTTAAATTGATCTATGTTTTTTAAGTGTAGACAAAAATTAATTTGTTTACATACTCTAGGAAAAAAGGTTCCGTCTAAAAGGTTTCATTTTTCTAGGTTTTTTCTAAATAAACAGTTAAATTTTTTAAAAATAACTAACGTAGCAACCTAACTAATGTTGTAGTATATCCAATACAATAGTGATAATTTAACTTTATATTACTCAATTTTAACCTTAATATTTGACAAGTACCCAACACTAAACAGCTTTCTCCATTTCTATTTAAATGGCTCTATGCTATTCTCCAGTATTCTAAATTGTAGTATTACCTTCGGAAATTCTACTAATATAAATGCATATAATTTTTTTTTTTTAGATGCAGTTTATAATCAAATAGTTATGTTTAATACAGGCTATTTTTTTTATACTACGTCTTATAACAATAACATATCTAATTTATCGTTTTATATTTTTTTTTTTATACAAAATGTTTTTAAAGTAAATTTATTTGTATTTATAGTATATACCATATTTTTTATTGCTAATATAGAAAACTATATAAAACAAATAAAAATTATAACTAATTTAGTAAAGTTGTTTATTTTAAATGCAACAGAAAAGGAAATTGGTCCTGTAGATGATTATTTTTTTTTTGCTATTTTATTTTTTTTAACTATAACACTTTTTATATTTACTTCAATAGTGTTTATTCTAACACAAAGTAAAATATTTATTTGGGGATTGGGTGGTTTTTTTTTATTAATGGTATTAATATTAACAATACCTGTTAATTTATTTGTAGATTTTGGTATAAATTTTTGTGTGGGAGTACGAGGTTCAGGGACAAGTAATAACTTAGTTAAGGAATTAATGTTAGATATTTTATCTGCATCAATTGTTTTTATTAGATTTGTAGTGCAAAATATTAGATTTTTATTTATTTTTTTTGGAGTAATGGAGTTATTAGAGTGGGTTTTATCTTCAACTAATAGTTTTATCATCTCTCCAATCTATTTTAACAATAATATTTTTATTAACTACACCTTATTGAATGGTATATATTCTACCTCTTCTTTAAACTTTTTAATATTAAACTCTTTATTGTTTTTAATATTATATTTATATTACTTTTTACACTTACTGTTTTTATTATTAGTTCAAACTATAGTTTACGTAGGTGTATCAATTTGATTATTTTTTTTTTTATATTCTAGTAGATATACTACTAAATTAGATAAGTTTTTATCTATAAAGGGTAAATAGTATATATATATATATATATATATTTAAATGATTTTTTTAAACATTAATTTAATAAGTGTTTTAAGTATTTTTAGTTTTACTTTAGTGGTATGCACATTTAGTAGAAAATTTTTAACTTGTAAAGGTATACAAGTTATATTAATATTTATTAATTTTATACTTTTACTGTACTGTACATTATATTGAAACTACTACGTAGTAAAGTATCAAACAGATTTTCTCTCTTTAACACTTAACCCAAATACCTGAACTAATGTTACTTATGAATTAAATTTTAAGATAAATTGTTTAAGTTTTTTATTTATTTTTTTAGTTAGTATTATAGGCTTTGCTACTAATATATACACACTAAATTATTTTAAATATGAAGAAAGGGAGGAGGAGTTTATCTTACTAATTAATTGATTTATATTGTCTATGGTTATATTGGTTAGTGGTAATAATTTTTTTACTTTAATTTTAGGTTGAGAATTGGTGGGTTTAACATCATTTTTACTAATTAATTTTTGAAAATATAAAGCTATTACTTTAAATTATAGCTTTAAAGCTTTTACCTCTAATAAATTTAGTGATTTATTATTAATGATATCTTTTTGTATTTTATGAAATATTTATAAAATCAATGATATAGATACACTGCTATCGGTTTTAAATAGTAATGCTCAGTATTCTAATAACTATCTTCTATTTAGTGCTATTTGCTTATTGATGAGTGGAAGTGTAAAATCAGCACAATTATTTGGACATCTTTGATTACCAGATTCAATGGAGGCTCCTGTACCAGCGTCATCTCTAATTCATTCGGCTACCTTGGTGTCAGCAGGTATTTACTTAATACTAAAATTTCAAACAATATACCTTGTTACTAACCTGTCAAATATTATTTTTTTTCTAGGTAGTATTACAGCTTGTTACGGTGGGATTGTAGCGGCATCTCAAAGTGATGTTAAAAAATTACTGGCATACTCTACTATTAGTCACTGTGGATTCATTGTTACTACGATAGGTTTGAATAATTTTTTAGTTACAACAGTTTATCTATATTTACACGGTTTATTTAAAGCAGTTACATTTTTTTGTGTAGGTTCACTAATAAAATATAATGGTACTCAAGATACCCGTTTAATGGGTATGGTGAAATTTCAAATTTTAAATATACTGTTTTTAATTATTTGCTCTACTAACTTAGGTGGTTTACCGTTTACCGTTGGTTATATGTATAAAGAGTTGTATATAACTATTCTTTCTATATCTAATTTTAATTTGATTAGTTATGGTTTTTGTATTATAGGTTTATTGAGTAGTGTTATTTATACGTATAAGTTAATATACTATAGTTGTTTTGATTTTAGAAAGGGTTATTTACAAACACAAATCTTATACCTACAAAATTATTCACAACTATTTAATAAAGTATTTTTAAACTTTACATATATTAAATTTTTTGCATTTTTTATCATTTATTTATATACAATATTTTTTTTTATAGTAATAAAGTATTATATTTTAAATTTATATTTTTTCTTTGGCCATTTACCAAACAATATGTTTAATGAGCTAAAGTATCTAAGTAACTTTGTTTACCTAAAAAAATATTTAATTTCTATTTTTTATATTTTTTTTACTATTGTATTATTAGTCTTAGTATTGAATTCAAATAGAGCGAATTATTTTTTTAATCAAAAATTTGATATTTTAAGTCAAATATTTTTATTATTAGTAACATTTAATATTATAAATTTTTTTTTAAAATACTTATTAATCTATTTAATTATTTAATTTAATTATGATAAAATATTTATACGTATTGGTTATGTTGTATAATTTAAATATAATATTAAATTTTTATATAGAAGTTATGGTTAAAATAATTACTATTTTTAATTATAAAAATACAACACGATATCTAAATAATTTTTCCTTTTTAGATATATTGTTGCACGCTAACACAGACAGGAATAATTTAATTAAAAATTTAATTAAAATTACTCAATATGCACGGGGAAAATAGTTTAAAGGTAAAACTACAGTCTTCAAAACTGTTGTTATGGGTTCGAGTCCTGTTTTTCTCGATAGTTGTTACGTTTATTTAGATACGTGTTTTTATTGTTATTGACTACTTCAAAATTAAATATAAAAAAATTAAATATATTTGTATTAAAATTGAATAGTAATAAAAATTTTTATAAAAAATTAATTTAAATGATTTCTTTAAATACGTGGGTTAAATTGCATAAATTATTTAAGTATGATAGTTTATCATCGTCTAGATTATTAAAAGTACAGGAGGTAAATTTTTTATATTTTTTATATTTTATTGAGTTGATTTATTATAGGTTGAACACAGTATTAAAACCTACCTACACTAAAACTACATGAGTATTTAATAGTTTTTTTTTAAAACGTAATATTTATAGTGTTATTAGGGTAGTTCTTAATTTTAGAGATGTGTATGGTTATGAGTTATTAAATAAAATAAATATAGTTTTATTTAATTTAAAGTGGATAGCGTTAGCTGCATTAATATCAATTTTTTACATGTATATATCTATTTTTTATATACAAATAGATTTCACTAAACAGATAGCTGTTTGATATTTAGGGTTTATATCATATTACTTATTAATGAGTTCGTTTAATAGTTTTTTGGTAAAGTATAGATATGGTAAGTTTACTTCTGCAATACAACGTTTTTGGAAAAGGACAGGCATGATTTTTTGATTAATTGAGGGGTTTTTATTCCTATTATTTTTTTATTATTTTTTAAATAGTAGTCAGGAACCTTTATATATGTTTGATTATACTAATTTAAATCAAGAGTTTGTTGTGCAGTTAAAAAGTTCTTATAAAAATATGATTTTGCTATCTTTAGCAATATATATTAGTTTTATTTTAATATTGAATGTAAATTTTTTTATATATAGTCAAAGTATTTTAATTCTATTCTTAATATCTGTAATAGTATTTTATACTCTATATATTGAAAGTTATCAGTTTGTATACATAATTAATTTATTTGCTGATAAAGATTGAATATTTGATGACATAGAGCAGATATGGGTATTGGAAGCTGAGGAGAATAACTTAAGGGTTAAACAACAATATTTTATACTTTGTTTAATAGCAAAATACTGACATTTTATATTTATTTTTATAAGTTGATTTTTTTTTCTGATAAAAAGTTTAGAAAGTTCAAAAATTAGTATAACTTTATTGGGGTATAATACTCAAAATTTATTAATACTATACATATTAAATTTATTGTGTTTAGTGCAGTGAGTTAAGATTATTTGTAAAAAATTTTTCGATATAACTTACTATTGATTTCACCTACAATATGATCAGAAATTTTCTATTAATTTTTTAATGGAATTATTTAATGTAATAAAAAATTACTTATCTTTTAACAATAACGTATTTACGAGTCATTTAAGTAATATCTCTCTAACACTTTATTTTTCAAATGAATTAACTATTTGAAAGTACATAAGTTAACATACTGTATGTTGTAATTGAATATATTAAATAAATCGTTTTATTTTAAGAAAATTGTAAATTTTAATAATTATATGCTTAAAATAATAAATGTGAATAAAGCGGTATTTATTTTTAAAAAATTTTCTTTAAAAAAATGATTTTATACTATAAATCATAAAAAATTAGGATTACTCTATTTCTATTTTAGTCTTATTACTGCTATAGGTGGGTCTTACTTAGCAACGTGTATTAGGTTAGAGATGGCATACCCTGGTAGCCCTTTTTTTAATGGAGATTCGTTAAAATACTTACAGGTAATTACAGCACATGCTATTATTATGATTTTTTTTGTTGTAGTACCTATTTTTTTTGGAGGTTTCGCTAATTTTTTTTTACCCTACCATATCGGTAGTAAGGACGTTGCATATCCACGATTAAACAATATGGGATTTTGAATACAGCCTTGTGGTTTTTTATTGATAGCTAAGATGGGATCAATGAGATTGGAGTATTGAACTACCGGTCTAAAAACATCCTTCTACTCTTCTCTAACAAATGTGAATCATTTTTTACAGCAGTATAAATATGATGAGTTATTGGTGAGTATAAAAAAACAAATATCTAATTATGATTATTTAAGACTAGATGATATTATTAAAAAGGCTTTAGAAGATATTAAGAAGGAGTTGTATGACTTTCCTACATATTTAAAAATTAGATCAGATATTATAAGAGGTTTACATTTAGACAAATCTAGTAAATACAATATTAATATACCGGATTATAAATCGTATAGTTATAAATTATTATTTTGAAAGGATATATACAATTCAAATGATAGTTTATGGTTTTTAACTAAGAATGCTTATACACCTAAAAGACAAAAAAGATTTTTGATTAAGTGTTTAAATCACTCTCAAACAGTAGCGGGATGAACTTTAATTACACCGTTTTCTTCTAATACAGAGTATACTGGTTTTGGTATACAGGATATGTTAATATTGGGTATTTATTATGCTGGTATTAGTACAACTATTAGTTTAGTAAATTTATTGGTAACTCGTAGAGCTTTATCAATGTCGGGTTTACGAAATAGAAGGGTATTGGTGCCTTTTATTAGTATTACTTTATTATTGATGTTGAGAGCATTATCTGTAATTACTCCTGTATTAGGTTCAGCAATGTTAATGTTATTAACAGACAGGCATTGAAAAACATCTTTTTTTGATTTTTCTTACGGTGGAGATCCAATTTTCTTTCAACATTTATTTTGATTTTTTGGACATCCAGAAGTTTATGTTTTAATTATCCCTGCTTTTGGAATTATAAATTCAATTTTACCTACCATTTCATCTAGAAGGGTAGCTTCTAAACATCATTTGATTTGAGCTATATATATTATGAATTATATGGGTTTTTTAGTTTGAGGTCATCATATGTATTTAGTTGGTTTAGATCATAGAAGTAGATCTCTATATAGTACAATTACCATTATGATTTCATTACCGGCAACAATTAAAGTTGTGAATTGAACATATACATTAGTTAATGGTTTAATTCGAAATAGTTTAATATTGTATAGTTTTACTTCATTCTTATTTTTTTTTTTAGTAGCTGGATTTACTGGTATGTGATTATCTCACGTTAGTTTAAATATTTCTATGCATGATAGTTTATATGTAGTAGCCCATTTTCATTTAATGTTATCAGGGGCTGTTGTTATGGGTATTTTTACCGGTTTCTACTTTTATTACTTTTCTCTTTTACAGTTAAAGTATTCTAAACTATCAAGTTTTGCTCATATTATTTACTATACATTTGGGCAGTGAGGTACATTTTTACCTTTATTTTGATTAGCATTTTCTGGTTTACCAAGAAGATTGCATGATTTTCCGTTAATTTATCTTGGATGACAATCAGTAGCAACTGCTGGTCACTTTACTACTATGATAGGTGTTTTTGCATTTTATGCCACATTATTTGAGTCAGCCTTTGAAAAAAAAATATCAATTCAAATTCACAATATTATACCTCGAGTATATAATGAATTAAGTTATTTTAGTTTAAAGAGAGTAAACTTAGCTGTTAATATAAAAAGAGTAACTTCACTACCGTATAGGAGGGTTAGAAAATTTATAACACAAAACTAATATGTTTATTAACTTATAATTTATATGATATTTTTATACAACATTATTTTATTTTTGATTTTAACAATAATAATAGCAATAATTACTTTAATTGAAAGAAAGGTTTTATCATTAGTTCAGAGAAGAGTTGGTCCAAATTATATAGGTTATAAGGGTAGATTTCAGTTTATTGCAGATGCATTAAAATTACTTTTAAAACACATATATGTTATAACAAAACTAAATAAATTTATGTTTTTAATATTTCCTGCATTAGTTTTAGTGATGTGTTATTTATTTTGAATAAATTTAATTTGAGGTCCAAATTTAAGTTTATTTGAAGTTGAGTATAATATATTATTTATGTCAATTTTATCTATATTATTTACTATGTTATTATTTTTAGTTGGCTGAAGTAGTAAAAATAAATATTCTATATTAGCTTCTAATAGAATTATTTTAGTTAGTTTTAATTTAGAAATTTTTTTAAATTTTATACTAATTTTTTTAATTATTTTTTTTGAATCGTTTTCCTTTTATCAGTGTGTGAATTTACAGACATTTTTTTTAAATGGGTTTTTTTTATGTTTACCTATTTTACCTCTACTTATTATAACATTTTTAATAGAAACTGGACGTATCCCCTTTGATTTGGGAGAGGCAGAATCTGAGTTAATTGCAGGACATACGACAGAGTTAGGTGGTTTTTTTTTTGCTTTATTCTATTTAGGTGAATATTTCCACCTATATTGTTTTTCAGTGACATATGTTTTACTATTTTTTAACGGTTGGAATTAATGCTTAAAAAATTTAAATTAATTGATTTTAAAAAATTTTATAAATTACTTTAATATTATTCAAATCAGTTTTTATTTTATATATTTATATATTATAAATAAATTTTTAGTGACATTAAATATACGTAATAAGTTTCTTTTTATTTATAGTAAATTTTTTTATATTAATTGGAATTGGTTTATACTATAATTTGGATGGTTTAATGATGTTATTTTTTTGTGTGTGAATTAACAATAATTCTTGTATTTATAATTTTATTCTCACAATTATATACTTACTATAAAGAACTAAAGGTAGTTATATAATCTTATTTTTTTTTTTATCTGTATTACTTTTAAACTGTAGTTATTATAATTTAAGTATAGTTAGTTTTAAAAATTTTTATTCATATTCAAATATTTTAGTAAATGATTTTTACTGTATTTATAATTTATATTTTGAAAAACAAATATTATTAACAATATTCTCCCTTTTTATAATTACTATATACAGTGTTTTTTTTATATTATTGTATTATAATTTGCGATTTTTTAGTTTAAAATCTGTAAAAATACAAAAGAAAATTTTTTTACTGCGAAAACAAAATTTAATACACCAAAATAATTATAATACTAAAATTAGATTATTTAAAAAAAAAAACTAAAAAAAAAAAAAAGAAAATGTTTCAAAAAAATTCCTTTTCAATTCCTAGCGATTCAAGTGGTATTCTCTTAGTAAAGGTAATACAAGCTAGAAGGTGCAGTACAACTAAGCATGCAAAAATTGGTAAGTTTTTAAGGGTAGTAGTTAAAAATACTAAAGTTAGGTTAAATAAAATAAAAAAAAAAAAAAGTAGAGCAATAGTAGTTCGTACTAACCATAGCACATATAGTGTGAAAGGAAAGTATTATAAGTTTTTAGATAATGCGTTAGTTTTATTAAAAAAAAGAATGAATTCAAGGGGTAAGGTATTGTATGGTCCTACTAGTAGAAAGTTGAGAATAAAAAAGTTTAGAATAGCTTATAGATATATTTTTTAATATAAATGAAATTTTTTTTAACATTTTTTGATGCTATACAAAATAGACCTGCGTATAAATTTTTTTTAAATTTATTTTTTATAAAAAACAATCAATATTTTTCTTTAAAACAGTTAAACTATATACATATATTTTATAATTTAACTAACTATTGAAAGTTAAAATTTTTTAAGTTTAACTATACATATTACGTTAATTTTATTTTTTATTTTTTAATAGTAAATTTTATATTTCAAGGTATTGTATTTTTTTTTTAAATGACTAAATTAATTCGAATTTACTTCTTAACAAATATTTCTTTATATTAAAAAAAAAAAAAAAAAAGCTACCATAAAATAGTTTATAATATAGTAAAAAATTTATATATTAATAGAAAAAATAAATTAGTTAATAAACATGTGTCTAATGTACAGTATATATTTAGTTTTTTTTAATTCTTCGTATGGTATGAATTGTGGTTTATTTAATGTTTTTTTTAAAAAGTTTATAGTATATTAATTAAATGAATTTATTAAATACACTAATTAATTATGCGAGAAAAGTTAGGATATTTAATAAAAGTAGATACTCTAGAAATAGACAAAATGTAAGGGTAATTTTTTACTTTTCAATATATTTTAATATAGTGATAATATATTTAGTCTATAGTGTTATTTATGGCGTGGCGTTTTTTCTAACTTATAATTGATGATTTTATTTTATATTTTGCTCATCATTTTTTTCATCTTACTTTTTAAGAACTCTAAAAAATTAATTGATTTATTTAGGAACTGTATTCAGGGAATTAGCAAATACTATTATATTAAAATTAAATTCTATAATTAAAAATTTTTTAAATTATAATACTGAAAATTTTATTTTTGAAAATAGTCCAGAAATAAATTTTTATATTAAAGTATCGATAACATCATATAATATTTGTGCATTTTTACTGTTATTTATTTTTATACTAAATATGATTATTAGTTTATTCTTTAAACAGTATAAGTTGCGGGTTATTAAATACATCAATATAATGGTTTGTGTGATATTATTGTCGATAGTTTTATTTAAAATGTATATTACTTTTAAAGTTGAAAGTATTTTTGGCATGTATTTATATGATATCCAAATTAACTTTTTTCAATCAAATAAATTGGGTTATCTAGAACATTTTTCGGTATTATCATCTTCATTCAGTGATGCCATTCTTATTCTCTCTATAGTAGTCGGTTTAGTGTGTTTAGATTTATTGGGATCTAAAGATTTATTTAAATCGATAAATAATGTTAGTATTTTTTTTTTATTCACTTTATTTGTACTAATTATGGTCAGTACAAATAACTTACTTATTATGTTTATTAGTTTTGAGTTTATTTTTTTACCAACAGTATACTTTGCGTATAGTTTGGGGTATTCTAAAAAAATTGATATGGCTGCTAGAATCTTATTTTATTGAACTTTATTTGGTTCGTTTTTAATATTAGTAACACTAGCCTATCTTTATTATCAATATGCAACTTTAAATTATATTTATTTAAATCAAAAAAATTTTTCTCAATCTGAAATTTTATTTTTATTTTGTAATTTTTTAATAGGTTTTGCTATTAAAATACCTGTAGCACCACTACACTATTGACTTTTAAAAGTACATGTTGAATCTCCAACAGCCTTCTCTATTTATCTTAGTGGTTTTTTGGTTAAATCTGCTTTATATTGTTTATACATGTTTCTTAGTCTAATAAGTGTAGTTAATGTTTACTTCTCTGTAACTATTTGAATTTTATATAGTTTAATGGTTAGTACTATTGGGTTAGCAAGACAGGTAGATATAAAAAAATTAATTGCTTGAGCTACTATACAGGAAATGAGTTTTATGTTAATTTTTTTACTACTAAAACAGTTGTTCTTAATACATACATGTATTATTTTTGTTTTACTTCACGGATTAATGTCATCATATATGTTTTATATTGTGGATATTTTACAAAGACGTTTTAAAACTAGATCACTTCAACGTCTTAGCGGTTTGAATTTAATATTTCCGGAAATAACCAAATATATATGGTTTCTAATACTGCTGTTTTCTGGATTTCCATTAACGGTAAAATTTTTTGTTGAATGAAATATAATTGTTTTAATGGTTGAGAGTAATAAAATAATTTTAATTATAGTTTTATTTTTTTTAAATTACTTAAGCGTTATTTTTTTTTGTAAAATATTATTTGGGGTTTTATATGGTTCTCCTACAATTAAATTAAAAGATTTAGAATTGTGTGAAATTCAAAAAAAAGAAAAGATTATTTTAAATTCGTTATTATACTTTATTATAATGTTGTTGCTATTTGTTTTTATGATTAATTGATTAAAAAAAGAAAATTTACTAATAATAGTTTATGGTGATTAGATATAAATATTCTTAATACTAATAATATTTTATTTACATATTTAACTGAATCTAACTTATTTACTTTACAGCTATCAAAATCATACTATTACTACTATTTTCTTATAAATAGAAATAATTTAAATAGTTTATTTTTTTTTAATTTAGATTCAACAGTTGTAAACGTGGGTGATTCTAATAGCTATTATATAACAACACAAACTATTATTTCGGATTTTAAAATTCTAATAAAGGTATTGTTTACCGATAGTCTTAAATCTCTTTCCCAAATATATTTAGGTAATACTTGAATTGAAAGGGAGGTTAGGGAGTTTTATGGTATATTTTTTACTAATTTGTTAGATAGTAGAAAACTACTTTTAAATTATAATTATAATCACAGTCTAAACTATAATCAATTTAACAATATTATTTGTGATATCAATGTGTAGTTATAGTATGGCAGTTCCAAAACGATTTAGGCAAACTATTAGAAAATTTTTAAAAAAAAAAAAAAAAATATCTGTATTTAAAAATAAACCTTTACTGACTAATGCATTTAATAAATATTTCGTATACGGATATAAAGCTTACTAATAAATATGTTATTTTGAGTAAAATTATTTTCTACAGTATTAATATTAACGTTAATTACCTTTAATTTACTATTAAATAGTTTAATGTCTATTATTTTAACCTCTGAATTTGTAGTTGTATTGGTGGTATTTCTTTTCCTTTTTAGCGGTCTTATATTTAATTTAAGTTGAATGTTTGGTTTTAGTTTTATAATTTTAATTTTAGGTGGATTAGAAATTTCCCTTAGCTTTTTAATTTTAAATTTATAATTGACTATAAAAAAAAAGGAGGTAATTACCTATAATTGGATTGGTTCTATGTATGTGGGGATGATAAAAAAAAAAAGAAAACTGAATAATTATAAATTTAAATTTCTATCTATTTTTTTAAATAAAAAGTTAATGTATTTAAAATATTTTTTAAAAATAAATACTATACTCCAAGTACAGGTCAAATTTTAGGTACTCGTTTAAAAAATATAAAGTATTTTAAAAAATCTGGTAAGAGTAGTGGTGTGGTGATAAACTTATTAAATAGAAGGTTTAGAAAACATATAAAATCAATTTTTATTTTTTTTTGTAATAATTATAACTTTAAAAATTATTTGTGAATAAAAAAATTTCACTACCTAATAAATCCTAAAATAGGGTACTTTATAATTTCAAGAAGTTGAAATTATATAACAAAAAAAAGACGAAGAATAAAAAGAAAGATATTTAAAAACTTATTTAAGCAAAAAGCTGTATAGATTGATTTTATACAGTGTTGGTTTTATTATAGTATATATAGATACGTTTATAAATAAGGTGGGTATATATATAAACTTAATGTTACAATTTAATAAATTAAGTTTAAATTTAATAATATTGATACTAGTTTTTATAATGTTATTTATATCGGTTAATAGGTTATGAGTATTCAGCGTTATTTTCTTTAGTGTAAGTTTTAAATTAAAGTACTTAAATTTCATAAATTTATTTATATTTGGATTTTTTAAAGTACACATAATGCTTTTTTATATAACCTCTATAATTGGTTCTGTTATGGTGTTTAATAATCACTATATCCAACTAAAACTAAAATTAAATAAAAATATTTTCCTTATTGGAATAGCCTTTTTGTTGGGTAGCTTATGATCATTATACCTTTTTAATTGAGGTTATTACTGAACAAATGATTCAATTGAATATATTTTACTGTTTTTTATTATATATCAAGTTATAGCTATTCATCTATGGAGGAGGTGTGTGTATTTAATTGGTTTATATTTGTTGTTAAGTACGTGTATTTTATTTATGGTACGTTTAAATATCATATATACAAGGCATAATTTTTTTCAACAAAGTACTTTAATATACTTTAATATAAAGCTGGTTTGTTTACTAATAGGACAAAGTTTTTTTTTTATAAATGTTTTTAGTAAATTTTTTATCTATAGATTAAATACATTAAGTATTTTTTTATATATAATAATTTTTTTAATTATCATAAATTTTATAAATTTATTTTTTTTTAAACTCTTTATGTATAGTTGCTATACTATTATATTTTTTATATTTATTTTAATAAACGGATGAGGTATTTCTAGATATTTATATATACACTTGATTAGTTTTTCTACATATTTATGCTTTAATATTTTTATTATTAATTATTTTTTTTATTTCAAAGTAGGTAGCGGAAATAATAATTTATTACTATACTATAACTGATTTTTAACTAAATACATTATAATTTATAATAACCCCAATATGTTGTTTAAGCTTAGTAGTATAAATGGTAACGGCTTATTTAATAAGTTGGATGGTTTAATCTATCCCCACACCACATCTTTTATCTCCTCTAAAGTGTTAATTAATTTTATTATTTAAAATAATAAACTTGTTATTATTAAATCGTTATAAAATCTGAACATACTTTAGTCTAAGAACAAAATCAGGTTTAAATCTGTATAAATTGAATTTAAATTTTTTAATAAAAAAACAGCATATTTTTAAGCGTAGAATTTACCAGCCTGTTAAACCTCTTAATACTTTACAGTTTAATAGTGGGATGTATACAACTAATCAAATACGGTTTGAATTCGTTTATTTACGGAATATAAAAAAATTATTTAGAAAGAAATATAAAAAAAGAAAAAATTCATATTTAAAAACTAAATTTTGAGTTATGATAAAGCCTAACTTTTTATTAACTATGAAATCTAAAAATTCAAGAA